>PVKZ01000586.1:96807-140918 GCA_004027375.1 Macroglossus sobrinus
AGAGAGAGAGAGAGAGAGAGAGAGAGAGAGAGAGAGAGAGAGAGAGAGAGAGAGAGAGAGAGAAAGGGGAGGAGGGAGGGAGGAAGAGACACAGAGAGAAGGAGAGAAGTCGGGGCTTGATCAAATAGTATGGATTTAATTCCAAGCTCTATTAGAAGCCTTCAGATGGGGCAGATGACCAGATGGGGGAAGGGAAGAAGAGTGCTCCAGCTGAAGAGAATTAGCGCTCTCACTTGGCAGTGGAGCAGGTAACTCCCAAACAACCTCCAGGTGGCATAGGCCATCAATCCTTAGGGTTTCACAAATACAACACAACCTGAGGGTTGGGAGGGACTTCAAAGTTCACTCCAATTACACATCCAGTGATTCAGTCCCTCCTACAACGTCCTTGCTCAGCATTACGCACTTCTGATTGCTTCCGCCATTACAGTAATCAGAACAAGTCTAAATTCTTTTCTTCTGAGAGCTCTGCATATACTTAGGCTGACTGTCATGCTTGTTGCTGCCCTCCCAAGTCTCTCTTTCGCTATAATATGGGTTACAGGTAAGCTAAGTATGTTGCTGAGGAACTCAGGAGAAGGCAGAGTAGGTGATCAGGTACCTTCTCAGATGGTAAGGAGGTCTTTGGACAAGGGTCACATTCTCTAAGATAAAGGACAAAAACTGTCCAACTTTGGAAGGTGAAAACACCCCAGAAAGCCAAGATTACCTTAGTAGGGGAGTGATGGTATCAGTACGCTATCCTGGGATACTCATTTGTTACTAGAGTAGCAGAATATTTTTTGAATCCAACATTGAAATGCAGAGCCATGACAATGACTTTCAGAGTTCTTGAGGCTTCTGGGGTCTTGGAGTCCCAGTAATTTTATCCTATACAGTCTAGGAAACATCAGAAACATCAGTGAGATCACTTCCTACACTTTTATTTATTCCCTTTGAAACTCAGGTAACTTAGAGAAGCAGATCATTCACAGACTAACTCATTTTTGTTTCCACACATTCTACCATCCCTTGGTATATAGGTTACTATATATTGTTGAAAGCTATCCAAACTGTAATTTTTTTCTTCTCTTCCAAAGTTGTTATCTTGGGGGGAAAAAAGGGTTCATTATATCTTCTCAAGCCCACACCCAAAGATGCTCTTGCAGGATGGATTTGAGTGTGGGAAGAAAGTCTTTCCTGGACACTTAGAATATCTCCATTCTTCCCCTCCAAGTAACTCCCCATCACTATTTTACAAACATTCTTCAAAACTGACCTCCTTTAGAAAGATTTTCTAATTCTAGCAGTGTCTAATCACTCTGGCAGTTGAATTTGAGATCATCTAAGCCTACTTGCTTTCTTTTGGGGGGTCATCAACCACCACCAGTAGTTCGATTCTGCTTCTAATATAGGAAAGCAGATCAAATAAGTGATATTGGACTCATTCTTGCTATTGGAGAAAGATAACCTGTTATATTCCAGTACCCAAAGGGTTTCCTAGCACATGACTTCCATTACATTACCGTGGATAACCTATGTGAACCTATCAGTTCACTCATTCAACAAATATTGATGCACATATTATGCTATAACACTGTTTAAGGCACTAGGATATAAGTGAACAAGGCAAAGTTCTTGTCTTCTTGGAGTTCACATTCTAGAGGAGATACAGATATTACACATATAACATCAGAAAGCAGAATAAGTGGCTTGAGAATAATAAGATGCTATTTTAGGCAGGATGGTCAAGGGAAGTCTTTTCTAAGGTGGTGACATTTGGGCAAAGACTAAAAGAGAGAGTAAACCAGGTAAATGTATCTGTGACCTGAGAACTGTTGTGAGGAGGACTGTCAGTGCAAAGGCTGAAATGGAAATGAACTTAGTACTAATGAAGAGGTCAAAGAGGACAGAGTGATGGGGCAGAGGGAGGGTGGCATATTTGACTCTCAAACAGCATTTAAGGAGTGCCTGTGCCCCTTTGCAAGCCTTCTTCCATTTCTCTGGGACTGTATCAGGATACATATTCTCTTCACTTCCAGAAGCTTTTCTCCAATATACGATCAGAAATTTGTGGGTGCTGGGCATTTCTTGCCACCATTGTGGGACACCCAAAAGTGACACTTCCTCAGGAAATCTGCCAGCCCTACACTGACTCGTCGCCACCTACCTCCCGCCCCCACCACTCACACACATACATACAAGCACAAGGAATTGTTATTCCTTGACTTTCTCTCAGGAAGTTTTAACCATGTTTTAGACCGTTTTCCCATGCTATAACACAGTTGTCGGTGATGTAAGAGGAAGAGTCTGAGTAGAGAGCTAAGTGCTGTGGCAGACGATAGTGTTGCTCACGGCCACCCAGTGGGGCTCTCCTTCCAGGCACACAGCAGACTACACCGAACATGTCACGTTCCCTGCGGTGGGGCAGGATCTGGAGACTAGCTCCAGCTCATGAGCTATGAGCAGGGATGACTTGTATTACTTCTGGGTCACATTCTGGGTCTACTTGCACAAGACCCTCCATTGTTCTCCTCCCTTGCCACAGCTTCCCATGCACATGAACATGAGTTTCAGATGATGTCTCTGACGGATGGGGTGGCCTCTCTCAGACATGATGGCTGACAGGCCACACAAAGGACTGTTACCCAGGAGTCACCTGGACCTGCAGTAGACTTTGCTTGCGCAGGAAATACACCTTTTTCTGTTAAGCTACTGAGATTTTGGTGATGTCACTACAACATAAACTTAGCCTATCCTGATAGGAGGGGATTGCTTTTCCTGCAAATGAATAGTGTCTTCATTGTGCCTGCGTTATGGGGTTCAGAATCTTTTTAAATCCACTTTGGGCAGTAGAGTGAGAAAAACTGCAGGCTCTGAAGTCAGAAAGCTTGGGCCCAAATCCCATTTAACCTCAGAGGAAGGAACTCAGGCACATCACTTATTTTCTGGGCTATAGTTTCTTTATCTGTGTAGTGGAAACAAAATTAATAATGCTACTTCCCATCACTGTTAGAAAGACTGAGTATTAACATACATGTAACTGAACAATAAATTGTTAGCACTATTACTATCAAGGCAATCACTACATTCTTCTCTGGATAAGCATTTTGCTTTAACAGATCTTGAATCAGAAAAAAAGAAGTATGTATGTTTAAGAATAATGGAACGACCCTTATTATTCACTGTAAGGTTTACCATTCAAAAATGGAGAAATAATCTCTTAACAACTCCTGTCAGCAGAGAAGGCACAGCTGACAGAGTCTCATAAGCCCACTGCCCTCAACTGCAGTTATCACATTCAATGGAATGAAAGGAAGACAACGTATCTCTAATACAGAAGGCAACATTGTTCAGTAGTCATAATTAGCGCTATCTACATAAAGGTCTCCACTGAATAATTGCAATATATTTTTAGAAAGCAAGGGTTTCTCCACTGCCATGTCACGCTTCGAGTTTCACTGTGAAGTTTTATTTTAACCACTAAATTTGTCTTGCATCTTTCTTACCAAAGCTCTCTTCCTGAAAGGTGTGTCAACTACATGAAACTTTTCAGTTTTTCAGAAAAGTTGACCCATCTGATTCAATTCTTAATAATTGTATAAGCATAATATAACTCTTTAACCACTGTGCAGCCTTGTACTATTTCAAAGTAAAAATCCTGGGTAACTTTTACTGGGTACTTGCTCTCCTGCTAAGTCCTTTAGAAACATCTATTATCTAACTTAGTCTTCACAGCAACCACTAGTAGTAGGTGCTCTTTTTAGTCCCATTTTACAGATGAGAGGGCCATGGCTTAGAAAGGGTTTTAGAAAATTTTAGAAGGATTTAGTAGTTCAGTAGGGGCATTAGAATTAGTAAGTAACAGTCGGAATTCAACTATTTAACTATTCAGCTTTATAGCCTGTTTTTATTAGAGCATAAGCTTGTGCCTGGGCTTAAACTTCAGCTCCAACGCTGATGACCAGCTGTGTGACAGTTGGCCAAGACTTCCACCTCTGTGTGCCTTGGCCTCATCTATAAACTCATGGGTTATAAGGAACAAATTGATGTAAAATGCTGGTAACAGGGGCTGGCACTATAGGACAGTGTTAGCTACCAGTTGCTGTTGTCTCAAATTGATAAAATACATAAAACTAGTCAAATAAGCGAATTATATGCTAGTAGTTCTTGTAAAGGTTTTGGTGACAAAGAAGGGTACATCATTTGGTTCTAAGAGTTGTTTTCCATGAATATAGTATTTCAAAAATTGTTGAATGCCTGAAATATGCATTAACTACACTTCCTAACAAGCCTAAATATCTCACACACCACTTAACTATATATATAATTGGAGTTGATAATATAGACAGTCATTTCACCAGTTTTAGTGAATGTTGAATTGTTTTCTTATATTGCTTATCAGTTCAATTAGTCTCGAATTCTTTGTGTGATTATTAGTTTTGAATCTGGGCTTAACGTTTAAACACTGGGGACAGAGAAATTAATGATAATTTTCATGGCTAGCATCACTAAAGTGATGGGGAACAAAGATGCAAATGAGAAAAAGTGACAAAAGTAGATGAAGTAGAGAGAGTTTCTCTTTGAGAGGTCTTATTAAATACGCCATCTAGATCAGTATTTCTCAGCTATCCTCACCAGAATCGCATGGGGTGGTTGCTAAAATTGTAAATCCTGAGTCAAATTCCAGACCTACTGAATCAGACTACTTGGTAGCTGCTCAAGGATTCATGTTTAACTGGCTCTCCAGGTGCTTTGTACGAATTCTAAAGTTTAAGAAGTACTTGTCAAGTTTAAAACATAAACCAGTGGCTGAGAAATCTCAGGATGCTTTTCAAATGTTCTTAGGAAATGAAAAGAACACTAATTGAATGACTCAATGACAGGTGAAGCTGTATGTGTGCACGACACTCTATTTCGTCTTCCCATTAGAGTTATGCGTGGCTGCTAAATATCTTCTGTGGACTGGCATTCTTCTATGGGGAGAAATACTTTGTAGATATCAACATGGAAAATGCCGTGTCTAATCTATAGCTTCCTCGCAAAATGTCAAATGGAGGGAAAACTTAGTCTTTGTTTCATTCTCCCTTCTAAGCATCTTACACAGTAATATCTCACCTGAAACTTTGCTGCCCAAGCACTGTGAGAAAAAAAGGATAAGAGGCTCTGATGACAAATAGATGACACAAAGTCTGAATCTTTCAGGGCCCCAATTCAGAACCTTTTTTGTTCACCATTTTGATATGCTTATTTATTTTGATTTAGAGGAAGAGAAAGGTTTACAGTTGGTTCATAAACAATAGCAAGAAGTGACAGTAGAAAAAAAATATAGAAAAAATTTTAAAAATAATCCAAGAAGATAAAAGAACAGAGGTGGCAGGTCATTTGGTATAGAAGCAAACATTCCTTTTATATGAATGTGTCCCCTCGAGCATATCACTATATTATAGTGCAGTAATCCACAGATGTAAATGATGAATCTTTAGGTGTTGACAGCAAAGTTTATGGTTTGAAATATATTCTGGAAACATTCTATTTAAAATAAAAATTAAACCTGACACTCTTTTTTAAAAGGTGCACTCTCAACTATGTGAGAAACAGAGTTAGACAGTTATTTAACTAAAATGTTTTACTTCAGGTGGTGGCAGATGCCCAAAGCTTTTACTGTAATGGGAATCAATATTAAAATGTGGCTTTTTGCATAGAACCACACAATTAAAGTCTCAAATATCATCAATGTACTTGTCCCCAATTACTCAATGATACACATTTTAAGAGCTATGTACTATATTTTCATCAATATAAAGGAAGTTTGGTGATGAAATAGTTGATATGGAAATGAGAGTCCCACAAAATTAAGAAGATACAATGGAAATGTCGTATATGTCTCTTCTTTAATCCCATCTGAGTAGTTTCCATGGAAACACCTGTGTATGTCTGAAAGTGTTTATGGAAAGCGGATGTTCTATCTTTGCTTTTGGCCTGAAGTGTGGCATGCAGGTATGTAACAGACAGCTGGCTCACCAGGGTCATCTGTGCTAAACAGGCAACTCTCCCTATTCACTGGCAAAAAGGGAAAAGCTCTAATATTTTAGAATGGTTTGTAATTTATGATTCCCAGCAGGAAAACTAGGATTTCAATAGCTGAATATTGGGGAGGGGGGATTTCAAAAAATCCTGGCTGATACTGAAATGTTTCTGAAAAAAATTTTGGCACAGGAAAATACTCTGGAACCCACCAGGTAGCTGGGTTACTGGCAGCACTTGTTTTATCAAAGTATTTTATCTGGGTTTGATACAAATCAGCTTGCCACAGGTGACCAAGTTTAAGGAATGATTCTTTTCTGGTCATTTCATTCTGAAAAGTAAATAGGATGTCCAAGATGGTTTGTGGGAATCTTTAGAAATATGGATATTATTCAGAATCTCCCTCTGGAGAATCCTAAGAAACCAGCTCAGTTTCCTGGGAGCTGCAAGCCCGAGGTAGCAGGTCTGCCTAGACTTTCCATTAAGATCGAAAGGCCTCTGAAGTTCTAAGATATTGCTTTGACCTGGGGAAAATATGGCCCAGCAGCATACTGTGGCAAATAGATATAAACAGGTGACATTAAACCCCTTCCATCAAGTAACATACCATTTGGAACAATAATGTGTTATATAAACAATAACCTTTTGGTCTGAACATCCCCAGTCAACTACCCTACTTGTAGTTTGTTATAATTTGTATTAGGTTAAAAAGGAAACACACACAAAGAAGTCTGTTTTAACCTGAAATAATTTTGTTGATATTTGAGTTGCTTTCAGTGGGACATTTGCTTTAAACCACAGGGTTTTCCATTTGGATTTTCAGAGTACAAA
The DNA here is from genome assembly GCA_004027375.1 of Macroglossus sobrinus. Classification (NCBI taxonomy): domain Eukaryota; kingdom Metazoa; phylum Chordata; class Mammalia; order Chiroptera; family Pteropodidae; genus Macroglossus; species Macroglossus sobrinus. The sequence continues at coordinate 103,645 of PVKZ01000586.1, forward strand.
ATCCCTTCTCTTCCCCCCCACCCCCAACCAAAACAAAGAAACAAACAAAACCCCCAAACCCACACTCAGCTTCAAATAAGTTTTGAAGAAATGAGACTCTAAATATTTACATATGGGTCAAGAAATAAATCACAAAACTATTTACAAAAATACATAAGCTTATATGCATTAACAATTTACACCAGTTCACAAAAATATTAAAACATAAAAAACCACTATATAAATTAAAATTAAGAACTCAAAAAGTATGATCTAAGACTTCCTAGGATGCTTCTCTCATGCAGGTCATGGTTGAAAATTCAGATTTTGCTACCTTAGAATCTAAACTGTAAAACATTTTTATTCTTTGAACACTAACAGTACTAATCAGAAAAGGAAAAAAGACCCTCTGTGCACACTGACATTATCTTGCACACAGTTAAAATATACCATTCCTGACATTTCCGTAACACACAGTACTGAAAATCACATGCTCTAACCATTTGGAAGTAACTTTCTGACATACTTTTGCTTTCATTACCATTTCCTTCACACTGCTCAGAAGACTCTTTGCCAACACATGGTGGGGGAGGGGGTGACTGACGGGGCTGGGAACAGACATATGAACTTTGCCAGCTCCTTAACTAAAGGGGCAAATTTCAAATTTACATTGTATGCATCTATTGCTGCTTCAAATGTGTTAACCTACTTTCTATCCCCACTCACATTAATGGTCCCTCTTCTTTACAGAATTAGTTCTAGAATTTTTCAACCTGACCCTAACTTTTAAAAAATGCTTTGCCATTATAAAAATGTTCAGGCCCTATCCTTGGGACCATCCCAGGGATTGCATATTTAAAAGAAAACTGAATACAGTAAGCAATAAGGCTCAGATGAAGTTTAGTAAAAAATTAAAAAAAAGAAAGAAAATGGAACCTCTGGGGCTGTTAGCAAAGTCTCTCTCTGGCCAGACATCCAGGGAATATTTATTTCAATCAAACTACAGCATCAGAATTTTGCCAAAAAGATAAAAATCTGGAGACATGAATATGAAAATACCAAATTATGGGTTTAATGCATAAGGCAGCTCCATTTCCTTGATCATAATGCTCCATGTCAGAATTTGAAATAGTAACGTATCTGTGAAGTCACACACAAGGTGATCTATTCTGAGGTAACCTGGCTCACAGTGATTTGCCATCCAATTTCTACCCTACAATATTAGAAAGGGAAAGATACAGGCAAAGTCCTTCAAATAACTGAATCTAAAGTTAAGGCTGTATCTACATACATAAGTGAAACTCTAGATTTTGCTGAAAGTTTGTGTTTCACACTGATACCAGAAATTTGAGTCCCTATTCTGTATTCAAAATATTACCTGATATTTCTAAGCCCATAGGATATTAATAAAGTGATTGCTTTGAGGAATTAACCTTAGTATTTATAAAGTAGACTTCAATTTCGGGAGTAAACAATGTGTGTGACAACAAATCCACAAATATTAAAACTGGACAGGACTTTTTCAGCCACATTCTTCTGTTTCTTTTTAATTAAAAAAAAAAAAAGCTGCTTTAGAACAGTGTAAAATGTTTTACTAGAATTACTAGTTACCAAATACCACTGAGAAAAAAAATCTGTTACTAAACCATCTGTATGTCCTTGTCACACCAGCTCCTCTTTCTAATCGCCAAGCTGCTAGGGAGAACTTACAGGTCTTATGTGATCCCAAAGGGGCCATGGGTTGCCTACTTGTCAAAAAGATGATTAAGGTAATAAAATTAATGCTGCATATTCGCCAAAGAACAAACTCCTGCCAACAGCACCTGTTTGTGTGCTAACTGGAGGATTCCTACCACGTTTCCCAACATTGCGAACATATATGCCAGTAGGGTCTGCACCTTTAATGGAGAGGACTAAATTTCCACAGACCTTTTCACATATAGGTATTTTAGATTTCTACCATGATGTTTATTGACCCCCTCTGATCAATTTTGGGGAAACAACAACAAAAGACCTTACAGAGTATTTCCACATATAAATGTGTTGTTCTTAAAACTTTTTTAAAATATAAACCCTTAAAATGCAATCATTTTGAAATAAAAAACTGGCATGACTCCTAATCTTTATACAATTTTACAGCAATAATAGCAGCATAAATTTAGCCCCTTAAAAGATTTCTTCTTTTGCTCTAAATAATTCCAAGTTTTAAAAAACCAGAGCAGCAACATCCAGTAAATGGAATGAAATTCTCCTAGGGTCTTCTACAAAATGAGCATTTAAAACATATGAATGTATAAAAATCAAGTATTATTAAGAGTTATGGAATGAAATGACAGTCTAAACTCGTGTCGTAGTTAAAGGACTGCCTTGCTAGTCCAGCATATATGTTATGAGGTGAATTGAGAAAATGGAATGGATCAGGAATGCAACTTTCAAAGGAAAGTCCTGGGTACTAAACATGTTTAACATGTCTACAGAGTTATACGAACTATCTGAAATGCTGGTGTAGATGGCAATTATAGTAGACTGCGACTGCAGGCGTAGAGTGAACAAACAGCACGCTGAGTCCTCAGGACAGAAATGGTAACCATGCGGAATTCCAACGGGTAAAATGGGGCTGTGTACTAAGCAGTTATTGCAGGAAATTTCAGTTTTACTAACAGGTAGCTACTTTAAGAATTCCCAAGAAACCTGTGCTCTGGTTTAAAAACAGAAATTAACATGTAGGTTTGTAATCATGATTAATTATGTGTGTTTATCCAGTCATACCATGCTGGGGTTTTTTTAAATGAAAAACTGCTTTAGTAGAACACATGGTATGAAATGTTTTTACTAAGATTACAATTTACCAAATATTATTTATAAAAGAAATAGCTGAAGGCAGGCAACACATTAGAAGCGTTGATATGGTTTTCTGGTGCTAACAGTGTTCACTGACTTCCACCTGAGAAATGTGCGTAATTCTAACTTTTAACAATCCCTTCCATAGTGATATGAACCTGTTGGCTGAACCGTGAGAAACAGCTATGAAAAATAAAAATGTGAAGACCATGGCTCAGCCTGGGTCTAAGTGGTCTGACATTTTATGATGACCCCTTATAAAATCCTTATTCTTAATTCCTTTATTTTTTAGTTATAATTTGCTAAATGTCCAATAGATTTATATGAAGGATCAGGGAGAGGTTTTTCTTGGATGTAATTTTACACACACACCCTTCTAAGACAGGGAGAATGACTTGAGAAAAACTGAGTGTCAGTCTGGGCAAGTATCATAGGTGTTGAAAAAGTCAGTAGGAATGCAACAGAAAACGCAAAAGCCTCCCAGGAAAAAGATATAAACTGCTCTGAACTATACAACAAATACTAAGGACAAAGTCAAATTCAAATTCAGGTAAAGGCAGTCCTCAGGCTCTTACAAATTAGCTCTATATGGCAAGTATGCTCTGTGACAAATTTCTTTACTAGGTTTTCAGCACAGTGCTTTATAATCATTCAGATCTCTTTTAATGACAAAAATGACAGTCTATAGTTGGAAGAGATGGTAATAAGACAGGAAGGGAAAAAAGATGGTGATTTATTTTTCTTCTTCTTTTTTGAATGTAGTCGGGGAATTTGTAGCTTTTTTTCTTTTTCTTTTTGTAATCTTTTTGGTTACTGAAAAAAATAGAACAGTCCACTGTCCAGCAGAGGCTGCTTCAACTCTATTGCTCGCAGGGCTCATTCTGCATGGATCTGTGTTTCAGGATGCTGCAAGGATAGCTCTGTGGGTAGGAAGGCCCCCTGACCCAGAGCTGTAGCATATGTCCTGTTCTGCGGGTGGGGAAAGCCAGAGGGCACATACGCCCCCATTGCTCCCCCTCCAAAGCCTCCTCGCTGGTGCTGGGGTGGGGAGTGGTAGCCCTCCAGGTTGTCATACTGTGACACGGCGGTCATGCTGCTCTGGCGCTTGCCGTGTGCTTGGTACTGGAACAGCACACCGGGGTCCCTCTCCATGTTCTGGGTATGATGGAGCTTCAGGCTATGACTCCTCTCCGGTTTAGGGGGTGGGACTGTGGACTGACTGAAGTGTTCCTCCTCCTTGTAGCAGTCTCTGGAGTGTTTGTCTGGGGCAGGAGGCTGCCGAGCCCGAGATCTCTCCAGCTCTTTGGAGAGCCTCGCCTCTTTGTGGTTCAGTCTTAAAGATTCCTGCCCTGGTGTAATATACTTTCCTCCAGAGTTATGGTAGCTGATGGGCTCAGAAGCATCTGGGATCCCTTTGGACCCAAAATCTAACTGGCTGGCTCCCTGGGGGTAAGGTGGTCCATTTTTTGATTCACACAGTTGCCTATGGCTTGCTTCCTGATGTGCCCTGTGCTCAGGTAGACTACAACCCATGTCATGGAGCTTCCTGTTCCTGAGACTGCTCTGCTTCTGCGGGAGGGATGGTTTCTCCGACTGTCCATTGCCATGTCCTCCATGGTGATGGGCTCTATCGAACTCTGGCTCTGGATGCTTCCGATAGAAGCGGTCATCTCCCTCAGGACTGATGGCCTTGGCTGGATGCCGCCCCTCCTTTCCCTCTGCCACTGAGAGAAGTCCAGTTTTCCCAGGATCTGATTTACTGCGTAGATGGATAACATAGATCCCACCCAGGTCGTCCTGCATAGCCGGGGTCATATTATCATACTGGGACATGACAGGCCCTTTCACCTTCTGCCGAGCCCGGCTCTCTCTGCGGATGGACTGCATGCGGTATTTTTCCATGTCCTCAAAATCCCATGAAGTATAAGTGTGCTTTACATCAGTGGCTGGAGGAATGTTCACTACATTATGGTCATTACCAGAGAAATAGCCAGTGACGGTGGCCCGGGGACGTGGAGGCAAACCAGCATAACTGTACAAGTTCTTCCCTTGCAGCCGAGGATTGTAGAAAGCAAAGTCGCGATTGGGTAGCCGGTGAAGGGGCCTCAGCTGTACGGTGCTATAGGCATCCACATCACAGAGGGCTCCGTCGGGACTGTAATAGGAACTAGAAGAACTGGAATATGGGCTATACCGATAGTGGACCCGACCATTCTCAAAGTAAGGCTGAAGCTGAGTTACATGATAATCTGAGCGGGCCTGGGAGGACTGATATGGCTTATACTGATACAGGGGTCTTGAGCAGTAGGCTGGTTCATCATCTGGGGGAACTTCTGTCCGTGAAATGGGAACAGAGCGAATCATGGCAGATGGAGGGGCATGGAGAGACTGGACTCTCCGGATGGTAGGATATGATGGAATATCTTCAGGGTAACAACCACCTCTCAAGGATGAGCTCAGAGAAGATACATACTCAACCCGGCTGCATGGCTTGGCGTGGTGTCCAGACACATTTCTTCCCGGGGCCACATATGTGTTATAACGAGGACCCACGGAGGCTGTTGGCTCTGATCTGGAACCATACACTTGGTGTTGCTCCAATTTATTGAGATGTGGAGGTACACTCTGGGGACGGAACTGGCAGTTTGGAGTCATATTGAAATGCAAACAGTTTTCTGGACCAAAGTGTTCAGTGGTGACATCAGGCCTAGCGAACGTGGAATAAGTAGTTTTCTGAGATGCATGCTTAGGTTGTGAGATGGGAAATGGTAAAGGCAAAATATCATCCATGGAGGCTGAAGCAGCAGTGACAAAGGGATGATAACTGGAACTGCTGCTGGTCGCATCTGCAGTGCTGGAGTGTACGGCAGCAGCAACTTTATCCTCCATTGTCCTGGTAGGGGGGACTGGTGCAGGAAAGCCACAGGAAGTGTGCACAGGGACAGACTCAGCACGCAGCTGTAGTGGTGGGGCCCTGACACCTTCCCACACCTTTTCAGGGAGGCCTGGCTGGAGAGCAGGAGTAGAGACAGGACACTGAGCAGCTGCACTGCCATCGCTCACAAAGACAGGAGCAAGGTCATCCATGGCTCTGGGTTCAACTGGCCTCTCTGGAACTGGAACTATTCCTTGAACCTATTGAAAGATGGTAATATTATGAGTTTATTTTCTATGCTCCCCTCTACAGAATTGAACTCTATTAAATTTATAACTCACAAACTTAAGCTATTTATGTAGAAAATTTGAAATTTCTTAAGTCACGTGGAAACGTTGGACAAGACAATAGGTCAACCTGTCCCCAAGGCCAGGAAACGGCCTATGCTGCTATCTGGTGTCACAGCTATTACCATCTTAGGAGAACTGTTCTAATTTATCATAGGTTTAAAGTGTGAGATGAGGTTGCCTGCCATTACCTTAATGTGCAGACCAAAAACCAAAGGTTTAGTCAATAAACAGTCAAGCTATCTGTTTAGCTCAGGCTCGACATCATTTTGTTAAACAAAAAGGGTGGATTCTACCTGGAGAGATTTTTAAGTGTCTCATAGTTGCACAGAGTGAGCAGTTTAAGACCCCAAATATAGGGAAGGGCAATAAAGTGACTTGTCTAAGGTGGCATTCAACAGTCACTGTCTTCTACTCTGGTCTGTGGTAGCAGAGGCCAAACATGATCCTCAAAGCAATGCTGCAAATATGGCATCCTTGAGAAGCAGCTGCTAGAAATAGCGTCCTCTGCTAAAGACTAGATATTGAAGTACTTTTAGTTTAAGGTGACAATAAAAGACCTGAAACACTTCTTTATATGAGAAAATTAGAAAGAAACCTTAGCATTCTGCAAACAACATTCTCTCATCAAAAGAGGTACTTCACCACAGAACAGTCTGCTGGTTAGTGTTGAGAAAATAACAAAAGTCCTAAGACACTTTTAAAAAGTCTGCAAGGCAGTCTTATAAATGTCTTGAGACTAAAGCACTTTCATTCGGCAAATATGAATAATTGGCAGAGGGTGGTTAAATGACTTGCCCAAAGTCACGAGTCAGTGATGGAGTTGTGGGTGGGGGGACCAAAAAACACTGCAACCCTGACACCTAATGCCCAGTTTGACTCATTTGATCATGATCTCTTTGTATTGCTATGAAGAAACTGCCTAGATGCTTTAGGAAGGTAGCAGTTAGCAGGTATAGTTAAAGTACAGTCATTGCATAATTGCTCCTTTCTCAGAGAAGAAACAGCATCAAGGTAAAGGCAGATTTTAACCTTAAATGGGAACTGTTTCATGGAAACCTGCCAGAGGACTTAAAAATAAACGTAGCATCTGACTCAAAGATAACACTCTCTGATGCAAAGTGACATACCTTTGGAAAAAGTGTATTTCATCTCACCGACTTTTCCCCCTTCTTACCTTGTGGGAATTATTTAATCCTATATTGGTGGCTGCTTGTACCTGCCCCACCACTGGTAATTGCTCTGCTGATCTCTGGGAAGGAGGTGGGGGAAGCGGGCGATTAGTTCTATGAGGACGCTGAAGAGTGGTGGCAGCAAAATCAGCTGCGGTACGTTGTTCCCCCATATCCCAGCTGGCTTCCCTGGTGCTCATTTCAACTGTTGCTGGAGCAGTTGTCACATAAGCCATGGTGGCTGTGCTGCTATTCTCTTCAGGGGACCCAGAAGGAGAGTAGATTTTGTCCCTAGGCAAATTAGACAGTATAGATTTGTCTGCAAGCTCTGAGGGGGGATGGGGCTTATCCACACTTGCACCAAGATAAGAAGGGGGCTGATCTCCACTGAAGAAATGAAGCTGAGACTGGTCCTGATCTGCAAAGGAGACAGTCGGCATGACAGTCTTCCTCAACTGGTCTTCGGGGAAACTTATGTGGTCATTGGACTTAGAGTCTGTTAAAGGAATGGAAGTGATTCTGGCCTTTTCTGGGTCCCCAGATAAATAGGTTTGATGGGACTGACTCCCTAGGAAGTCTGCCTGGTGGAGCTCCTCCCCAGATTCAGTTGCACTGGAATGTGTGCGATCCCCAGGAGCAGCTGTGTCTGGCACGAGCTGGCCACAGCTCCCAGATGCACTGTTCTGGAGGTGGAATGGCTCTGCAGGCCTGTCAGGTGGAAAGCAGTCTTTATCTTGAGTAACATGGGAATAAGAACTAGGCAGCTTATCTTCAGTTGCAGCTACTGCTACATCTCCATAATTTGTATAAGCAGTCTGGGAAGTCCCTGGTCTCTTCAAGGACTGAGTTGAGGCTTGTTGTGCAGACTCAGCTAATGCTAGCGCCAACAGGCGGGCAACATTTTTCGGAGGCGGTGGTGGTGGGATAAGAGAGACTGAATTGACAGGAACGGAATCCTGAGGGGGGTCATGGATAACTGCTCCTGGTGGGAAATTGGGAAAAAAAAAATGAGAGTGAAAAGGTAGCTTGTGTATCTTATATGGAAAGCCAAACACTCCCCATTTGATCACTAAAAAATAGGTGCCTTCCATATTTCAAAATGGCAATCCACGATCTTCTATCCCACATGCAAATGTTGTAGAAAACACATCTGGTTCAGAGGAAAACTAAAACAAAGAGTGTTTAAGGATTAACATCTCCTCTTGAATTGCTACAGAGATGGGGGAGAAAAAGCAGGTCCCTTATCTGGCTCAGAAAAGAACGCTTAGAAAACAAGCTTCAAGTGCTTGCAGATGGTTAAGAATAGTTTTTACAGTTGATGGTGTAGGCTGGCTGGTTAACTTGTAAGGCTATTATATAGATATTTTATTAGCAGAGAAAACAATCAAGAGCTACGAAGCTGTGCAAAAAATTTTCCATGAATTCTGACTGTCCAAAGAGACAACGGGACTTTATGAAGCTTGGAAGCAGGACCACTGGCCCTTTGGGGCATTCCTGTTTGACTGTTTAATTTAGGGCTTTGAACCATCAGCACCACCAAGAAACACATTCTCTTTGATTAAAGGCTACTAGCTGTGGAGCGAATTTCTCTCTTAAAAGGCACAGATGGCACACAGGATTGAAGATCCCTCTTAGCTTAAGGAAAGAATGGAGGAAAACAAATGGTACCTGTCTGAGTCTGTCCAGAAGGTACGGCCTTACTCTGACTGCTTGAGATGGACTGCTCCTCCTTCCTTGGTGATTCTACTTCTGTAGCAGCCACCTGGTCCAGGGGCTGGACTTCAGATTCGCATCCTTCTCTGGCCTCTCTCTCATTTGTTTTCACCTTTCCTACCTGGGTGGGGGATCTATTTATGACAGCACTTTCGTCACCACTTCTGTTCCAGGAAGGAGAAGATGCAGTCTGGGCTGCTGTCGTTGATACTGCAGCAATGACTTCTGACACCCGAGAAGGAAGGGTCACTGAAATTGGCTCAGATATGTTCATGGAAGGTGATTTACTTAATTTCCGTCCAAGCTTTGGAGAGAAAGCATAGACAACCTTCTCAGTGAATGACGATGGCTTAGACGATTTCTCTTCACTTGGACTCAAGTCCAGAGTAAAAAATGGGCTCAGTTTCTCCTGAAAAGGAGAGACAGGTTCAGAACTTGCAGTGCTTCCTGGAGTCTGAGACTGGCTACCACCTGCTTCCATATCCTTTTTATTGATACTTGATTTATCCTTGGAGTACCCTAAGGAATCTAAAAAGGAAACACCACTTTCCAGACATTCTGTGTCAACTTTAGGAGGACTGCACTGAAATGACATTGGATCAAAATCCAGGCTGGCTACTCCAATGTCCGGTGGGCTCAAATCAACATCCTCAGCTGAATGAGGAGACACCAGAGCTGGAATATGGAGCAGCCCCACTTCCTCCTCACTTTCATTGTCGTGGGGCAGATTGTCATAGGAATTACAGCGGTTCCCCAGCATTTCTCCATTAAAAGAGGCACTCAGTGCATCACTGCTAGATCTGGGTCTTCTGGGTCGGAACAGCTTGGAGTCACCTGGTAAAATGGAAACCAATATCTAAGTATAAATGTTACAGGATCACAATACCACAAGTCACATATTGAGTACACATAGGGTGAGAAAATATTAGTTCTCCTTTTCTCTCAAATAACTGTCTCTTGGGACACATAGTTAGAACTTCCAAACCAAATGCTAAATAACGAACACATTTGATATAATCGGAGAGAATGCAGCAGTTGATGGTTTCAATGACAAAAAGGACACAGAACTCCTAAGTTCTATTAATAGTCCAACACTGACTCCTCTTGTGACTTTAGGCAAGTTTTTCATTATTTGTGTATTTTATCACTGACTTCACATATGAATGGTGAGGTAGAACTAATAACTTTAAATAATACTTTGGATATACATACAGCAACAAAAGGGGTTTTTTTTTTGGATTTTTTGGTAGGGAAAAATCCTCACCACACTGAAATTTTTAAAAACATAAACTTCTAGAGGGGAAGAAACTGTCTTAACATAAATACATTCACTAATGCAGTGGCCACTTATAAAATTAATCCCTACCAAACATTAGTTTCTGCCTAATATTAGCACTTACCCAGCCCACTGCATTGTTTTGTGAAGCATTCTCTTAAATGTAGTGAAATGGAAAATCCTGGAAAACCCCTAAAATGATAAACATCCAACTAAAGTGATATATGAGGATTTCTTCAATCACAAGCCATCGGTCAATGAGGATGTGGCCGTGGGAAGAGTTAAATGGAGATGAGAAAATTGACCAGGACAATGACATCCCAGGGTACTTCAAAAGAGTATGACTTGAACATCAACAATTTAAGGAAAGCCCTTGGGAAATGAATGTAGCTTTTGATAACTTTTATAAAAAGGGCCTTCTTTACAATCCTGCTGCACAAGCGAAACATGAAGTAAAAGATGTCCTATCTGCTATTAGATGGTTTTGTCAAAAAAGTTTATTTCAGCACTGAAGTAATTCTTTGTTCATTCTAAAAATTAGTAAACAGTTACAACTTTAACCTACCTTTTACTAAATAGAAGCTAAAACAGATGTATTTTCAAATTTTAAAATTTTGTTTTTTAAGTTACAACCAAACCTTTTTGCACTATATAGCATAACATTTTGATCCTCATTTTCAGCAGATTCACTTTAAGTTGCCTTCTTCTGGTACTATCTTCAGATAATGATGACATCCTATAATTAATCTTATCTATGAAATTTAACATCTGGTTAACCCACTTGTAAAACAAAAGTCTACTGGTCTGAATATCAGAACTGCTTAATTTTATACTTTGTAATATTGTGCCCTCATGGTGAAATCTAAATAAAGAAATACAAATTTTCACTGGTCATTAATAAATATAAATGGTTACCTTACAACATTTCACCAATTTTTATACAATTTGAATAGCAATCATGTCAAAAGTTGAAAAAATTAAAAACTGGTACTATATTAAAACATTAATGGACAACACTAAATAGGTACTAGTATTCTTAAGAAATGATAGTCTATAGCCTATTTATTAAGCATATATTTATAAAATATTCTCAACTGTTGTATTCTTTTATGAAATATGTTATAGAATAAAATGATTGATGCTTTTAATCTTACCATCAACTGCATGGAGCGAAGTAAGAGACTCTTCACTTTTAGCTGAACGAAGGGTTCCTTCCGCCCTGCCACCTTAAGAATAAAAAAACAGAGTGAAATTTTATTCATTGTTACATATGCAGTGCTTTTTTCTATACATATTTAAATTTCCAAAAGTGATTAGCATATTCAATTTAGTATATTATATAATGTGTTGTTCTCAAATAGTCTCCTACGTGAAAAAAATCTCTTTTGAAGAATTACAAACTTGAGAATAGAGATGAATTAAAATTGTCTTCCTTTTCTATTTCCTAAAGACCAGTATGATGTCATACTAGATTTAGGTGGGCCTTAAATCCAGTGACTGGTGTCCCTTTAAGAAGAGAGGACACAGAGGGACAGAGGAGAATGCCATGAGCAGACTGAGGCAGAGGTTGGAGTGATGCCACTGCAAGCCAAGGAATGCCAGGTGACACCAGAAGATGGAAGAGGCAAGGAAGACTTTTTCCCTGAATCCTTTAGAGGAAACATGGCCCTAGTGACACCTTGATTTCAGCCTCTAGACTATGAGAAAATAAACCACCCAATTTGTGGCAATTTGTTATGGCAGTTCTAAGAAACCAACACAGGTACTTTAATTATATATAAATTATTTATGTTGAATCTGATTTACGTATCTTCATCCTTGTTCACTTCTTGGCAGGGCTCAACACTGCTGACACTTTCTTTTCAAATCCCTCCTCCATTATTTCTGGTGATAGCACTTGTCTTGCTCTCTGCCTACATTTCTAATCATTTCTTCTCATTCTCCCTTCATGACAACACTCACTGCCTTTTCCCATCCTTAAACACTGCTTTTCTCCAGTATTCAGCCCCTAATGTGCTTCTCTCACTCAACAGGCTCTTCTTGGGCCATAAAACCTAAATCTAATATTTTGACCCTTAGCTATTGCTGATGACTTCCAAGAATGTATTTCTAGTTATATTAAATACCTTTACTAAATTCTAGACTTATACTACTAATCACCTCTTGGGCTTGTCCAATTCTCTATGTCCAAAATAAACACAGTATTTTATTTCCCTCTCTTATTCTTTAATTGAAATCTGAAAAGTATCTGATCCGCTTTTTTTCCCTCATCCTTCACAATCATTTGGTTACCCAGCACTGTAGATTCTGCTTCCTAAATACCTCTCAATACTATTTCCCACTACCATTGCTACTGCTTATTCAAGACACTCATTGTTTCTGTACAAGGGTAACTGTCTCCTTATTTATTGCCCAGCCTCTAGTCTTATTCTCTTGCCAAATATTCCCTCCACTGCTGCTGAATTCCTCTTTCTTAAACCCAAACCTGTTCATGTTACATACTGAAGCCATTCAATAAGCCCCCACACAATGCAAAACAAAACCAAAACTCTTTGGCAAGCATACAAGGCCACTAATGATCTGAACTTCTTTTTATACTACACTACCCAGTCAAATACTTTATATAGTTCCCTGTTTCACACACAAGTATACACTTTGCTCCCATTTCCTGAATGGGAAGCCCTACTTATCTTTCAAATCCCAGGTCAAAGGTTATATTTTCTGACCATACAGCTCCTCTCCTCATATGAATTGACAATTTCTACCATAATTATCTTGAACACACCTCTATATCAATAGCTGTGATTTAGCATGAAATTTATTTTCTTACACATATGACTATGACTTCCCAGGTAAGACTTTGAAGGCAGAGGCAGTGCCTTAATTATTTTACTTTGAAGGCAGGGGCAGTGTCTTAATTTTCTTTCTATTTGCAGAGGCTGCTATAAAAATATCTGGCACATGCTTAGTACACAATTGCAAACTAAATGAATGAGAAATTATATTTCTAACATTACCTGAGAAGAAAGTACTATTATCTTTCCTAGATGCAAAAGTTCTTAATATCAGTAGAACATAGGTTTTAAACTCTTTTTAAAAGAGGAGTATTTTTGGCTTCTGGTCCAGGTATCAGAGTAGGCGGATGCTGTGTTTATTCCCTCATGATCACATCAAAATTATACTAAACTGCAGAACAAACATCATTAAGAGTCACTTGAAGTCTAATTAAACAGAAGTCCTATAACTAAGAACATATAGAAGAAGCCACGTAGAGACTGGTAGGAGAGGTGGACACATGGAACTGGATGGTCCCACAGCTGTGTGTGGTGGTTTAATATCAGGAGGGATATCTCGGCTGCAGTTTCCCCACTGAAGAGTGAGGGGTCCTAGCCCCACACCAGGTTCCCCAACCTGAATTTCCAGTGCTGGGAAGAGAAGTCCCCATAACTTCTGGCTATGAAAACCAGTGGAGATTGTGGCTGAGTGGGATGGAGGACAGCTGGAGTGCCAGGCATTCCTCTTAAAGGGCCCACACATGGACTCACTTGCTCTGAGCTCCAGCACTGAGGCAGCAGCTCAAAAGGTACCCAGGAACATACAAGGAGAAACTAAATTGCCTGGCTTCAAAGCAAGGCCTGAAGGGGCAGCTTTCTCCTAGACAGAGGTATTGGCAGAAGCCACTGATTCTCTGTTGAGCCCTCTCACCACCCACTGATGTCTATCAATGGATGAATGAATAAAGAAGAGGTGGTACATATATTCAATGGAATATTACTCAGCCATAAAAAGAATGAAATTTGCCATCTGCAACAACATAGATGGACCTAGAGGGTATTGTGCAGAGTGGAGTAAGTCAGGCAGAGAAAGACAAATGCCACATGATTTCACTTATATGTGGAATCTAAAGAACAAAATAAAAAAACAAACAGAAACAAAATACAGATACAGACAACACTCTGATTGATGGTTGCAAAATGCGAGGGTGGTGGGGGATGGGTGAAAAACAGGAAGATATTTTCAACAACAGTAATAGATTCATTTTACCCAACAAAATACTCTAATCAATGAGTCATCTAGGAAAAAAAAGTTTCTTTGATTATAAAAGTTATAAACTTGAAAGGCATGCTGAAACATGATTTTGCTTTTTTATGTATCTGTAAGAATACAGATTAATGAATTTAAACACCATAGCAGTTTTGTCATTACCAACAATATAAAAATGATGTTACAAATACATTGTGAATTTTAATCCACATTCATAAAATATATAATCTATATAGCTCCTCTAAGAAATTAAGTATTGTACATATTTGCATATAATTTATGTATTTGAGGGTAAAGATTTGGTAAAGAAGACAAGTCACATGTAGCAACACAACTGTGGACATATACTGAAGCATGTTATAACAGTACATTGACTACATATCCACAGGAAGGGAAGAACTGCTACGACCGCATGAGAAGTGTGGGCCCACCGTGCAAACTGCCCTCGCAGCAGCGGCATGCAGGGAAGGCGTGGGGGCGCTGACCTTTCAGGGCCACGGCTTTCATCTCTGAGGGCTCACTCTCGTTACGCTGCAACTTCCGTTTAGAAACCGATGATGATTTCCCCAAGTTGAAAAAAGAACGCCAGCTGCCCACGGGAGATTTTTTCATTTTATTTTGAGGTCTCCTCCTATGAGAGAGAAAATGATCTGTATCAGGATATTCAAAGAGTGATCTTTACTTATGGAAAATGAACAAATGATGTAAAGAACCAAACAGACAGGAGATGCACAACTGAAATAGTACTCATCCACCATCCATACAGTGGACTCTCCGCAGTGCAGCTAAGGCACTTGGCTAAGCATGAAATGAACTGTTTGGATTTTAATATTAGTAACTGGTTTCACAAAAATAATTTATACAGATTTTCATATTTATGTCTAACCTCACAATCTGGGCAATAAGTGAGAATATGATATATTTGGGAATAGGAAATAGTAAAACTCCAAAAATAAAACAGAGTTAGAGAAAATGATTTTACATGTGAGTAAGGAGACTTAAGCCAAAACTGAAGAAAAGCACTAAAAATAATAATTCACATATACTGAATACTAGGCACTGTGCTAACTTTTATGTAGTTTACAGTTGAGGAAATTATGACACTAAGAAGTCTGAGAAACTTCCTTAATGTTATAAAACTAGTACATGATGGAGTCAAAGTTGGAAGCCAGGCCTATATATATACCACAGTAACTACTCTCATGATTACTACTCTATAAAGATTTTTGAGAAAATTATGGAGCTAAAATATAAATTCAAGAAGCCGAAGACAAATTCAGAATGACAAAGTAAGTGCATGTTCTAACTTTTTATTTTTAGGATATTTTTAGTCATGGAAGTGAAAATATAGGAAGTTAAAATACAGGAAGAATAAATTCTCAAGTTTTATTAGTACTACCTGATCTAGGTAATTGAAATCCTGACACTCTTGTTTAATAGTCAAAGGAGCAAGAGAGATATCAAAATTAACTTACATACATTATAGTCTTCCTACTAAATCTTAGTAAAGATACAGAAACCATGTTATCATTTCTTTAGAGAAACAGACTTTCAAAGCTGGAAGGCACATTGAGAAAGTAAACTGCAGTGGTTCTCAAAACTTCACTACAAATCAGAATCACCTGGAAGGCTGGAAAAAAGATTGATTGCTGGACACCAACCCCACAGTTTCTGATCTAGTGAATCTGGGTAGGGTCTAAGAATTAGCATTTCTGGTAACTTCCAGGGGCTGTTGGTGAAGCTGGTTGAAGGTTCACACTATGAGAAGTGATGGTTTATTCTAAACTTAACATGAAACCAATGTCAAGTTGTTATTCATTTATTACTTTCTGAAAAAGCCATTCCAACATAGTTAATTTCTGAACAAATTTCTAGACAATGTATCAGAGTGAAAACTGCACCCATGACACATTGTCATGATATCACATTTATGAGGATTTAACGAATTTTACCTTTCAAGTGGGAACTCGATGATGGTATGAAATTTTCCTTGGAGTGCAGCAGGTCCTTCTCCTACTTCAATATATTTATTTTCAGTCACAACTGGAGAAGTGACCTGAGCTTGTGTTCGTGCCTGGGCTTCCTCCAATGTCAGCAGTTTGGCAGATGGAGAGGAAACCAACAGGGACTTGGGCCTTGATAAAGAAGCTTTGGAAAAAAAGAAAAACAATGAAGAGAGTCAAACATTTCTACATGAGAAAAATATAAATATGTGTGAGTGTGTGTATACCAATCTATCTATCTATCTGCATGGTTTTAGATTTTCTTCATGAAGCTTTTTAAATGGCAAAAATAATAGGGCTTTATACTAAGTGAGGAATATATGGGTGACATGCCAGGGTGCTAACAGTGACACGTACACACAAGAATGTCCTAAACTTAGATCATAAAAAGGTCTAATATGTAGTATTCACTAAGTACATACAAAATAATTGTTAAATTGTGCATTTTGGGAATGATGCATAAATTAGGTGCTTCCTACCAAAGACAGATTTATTAAACTGAGATAAGAAATGCAGGTTTCCATTCCTTTAGAAAGTTAGATGCATGTTCCTGGTAGTAAACAAAATCCACATGAACCATACCTGCCCCCTCCTGAATGACTGCACTGATTTTCCCACTGAAGAGGACATCCACATGATTGAGGATGAATTCAACAACCACTGATTGAATTCGCACTTCCATGAAAGCTGCTGTTCCACTGAAGCAGGCAGATTCTATCTGTTTTGATCTGTGGGGAAAACAATATTACTATCAGAGAGTCCCAAAGACAGCAGTAGTCTTAAAGGGCATTTTTTTTTAACGTGTAAATCACAGACTAACCAGAGGAAGAAAATGTACTTTCACAGTGCCTTGGCTAAGCCCCAACTGCCTGTTTTGGGGAGATGCTCATAGAAACAACAGATTAATTTTACTTTTAAAACTTGTCCTTAAGGAACACTGATGAATTAAGACTTTTATTTAAGATAACTGGTTCTATTTAAGTCATGGGTAAAATTCAACTTACCTGAGCAGGTTTGGAGCCCAAACAATTGCTAGGTTTTTTGCATGCATATTTGTGATGGAACAATAGTCAGCTAGAAGAGACAAGTGTCTCATTAGGAACTCCAGTGTTCTGGAAAAAGAAATACACTACATTAACAAAAAGAAACATTATGTAATAGTACAGAGCCTAAGAGCTCCAGTAATTAATCAATAAATTTTCAATGGTAAAAGAGAAAAAGAACCATAGAAACCCCAGCAAATTTTTGTGCTGCCTATTATGTTTGAATATTATTACTACTACAGGGCAGTGAGAAGAATATTGTGAATTGTATGTTCTACATACAAAAATTAAATCTATGAAATACTGAGAAAAAATGTATAAGACAGATGCAGCAAAAAATGAAACCTTCTACAGGACTGGCTCTGAGAAAACAGTCTCAGTTTTTTAAAAAAATCTTTAGGAATATTTGTTCCCGGCTATCAGATATTTAGTTTCAAGGACACCAGTTAAGTGAATCCTCCACAAAAGCTAGTTTCTAGACAAATGATATCACAAAGTTATGCTATTCTACTTGCAGCAGACAAGCTAATTGGAAAGGATTTAAACTTTAAATATATAGATATTTCTCAATTTTCTGTGTAAGAAAACAAAAATGTTTTACGAGCCTAAAAAGAGTTAAAAAAAATTCCAGCAGGCACCAAGGGGGAGACTATTTGAGTAAATAATGTGCTTTTAAAAAGAAGCCTACTCCAAATCCTAATTATCATGGTTAATTGTATACATTCTAGTTTTGCTTTATTTAAACAACAAATATATATATAGAGAGAGGGGGAGGGGAGTGGAGGGAGATAGGTATAGCTAGATATAAAATGACAGATATAAAAAAACTTTAGTTTTGGAAATAAAGTATGATCAGCTTAAATGTAAGTTAAATCAGATAAATACACAAAGGTAGTACCTATCAACTATTACATCTCTCCAAATGTCCCTACCTGAGTGTATAGGAATCAAACTATTAAAGATAATGAATGGGAAACATGTTTAAGACTATTATTTGAAACAGTCAGAAAGTTGTATTGTGGTTGACATATGAACCTCAAAGATTCAGATGAGCCTAACAAGAATTTGAGAAGAAAAGGAAGATAACAGCTAGAAGCATTGTTCAAGGTGCTTTTACAGAGAATCTCATCAAATTCCCATAACAGCCCGAACAAGCACAGGGTTATCATTCCCCGTTTTAAGGAGGAGAAAGCCAAGGTTTGCCCAAGTTACACAGACAAGCAGCGTTAGGGTTCAAATCAGAGTCGGTTTGTCTCCAATATCGCTGCTCATTTAACAGAATTTACTGTAGCTGCCGGATGGCTAAAATGGGAATTTTTTTGTCCCTCTTGTACATAGTTAAATAAGGAAAGAAAGACAAAGAGTGAGGTAGGCCTGGAGACAATGTAGAGGTAAGAGGCTTGAGAAATATGTTTAGGAAATAATGTAAAATTCCATTATTTGGAGTGGAGGCAGGTAGATGAAGGAAGGGAAAGATTAAAGTACTTCAGAAATGTATTTTACAAAAAATGCAAATTCAAAGAACCTAAGATTACCATTTTATTCATATATCTAATTATAAAGATGCTTTTAAAAGCTAATGGAGAATTTTAGTCAAGAAGATCATAAATGAGCATTTTATATTCAGCAGAGTGTAAATTGCATAAATCTTTATGGAGTACAATTTAGAAATTGCCATATGTTGGGAAGAAAATTTAAGTATCTTTTGATTTCTAAGAATTGAACTGTCAATGTCAAATGTTTATACTAAAAAATAATCTAGATTCTCCACAAGATTCATTGAAATAGATGGTCCTCAGTAATGTTCGAAGTTGGGGGAAACCCCGTGACCATATACATAGATTAAAGGTAAATCACATAACATATGGCCCATCCACATAAAAGAAAAATATTAAAAATTATGTTTTTCAAGAACATTTCAGAAATTAGAAAATGTGAATGTTAAACTCTTTAAAAGTCTGGATAAAAAGAAATATATAAATTAGGAGATATGCACACAAATTATGTAGAAGAAGCTACACTATAAAAGCATATTATATAGCAGGAGATACATGATGAGGGATTATATATAGGTTGAAGATGTGTATACAGTAATCAATATACATAAAACAAGTGGGCATACATGGTAGGTAATATACATTAGGAGATAAAGAGAATATTAAGATAAACATCCTATATATAAATTACATATATCAGGAAGCTATAAAATATATAGTATATAGAATATATAAAATGTATATGTAATATATATTATTTAACATTTACTATGTGTAAAGTTCTATTCTGAAAATATAGTGACAAGAAACAATTCATGACTTCAAAAAGCTTGTGTTTTAGAGGAGTTATCTATAAAATAGGTAATATAGTATATATAAGAAACAAAGTAGGATATATGTACAATATATAATATATAGCAGGAAAGATAGGTAATGTTTAGTAGAAAAGATCATAGAGATATCAAAGGAACTATATATGTAATTAGTAGGGGAAGCAGCTACATATAATTGAGAAATATCTACATAAGAGAGAATAGATACTATGGTAGAGAAAATGTAATTATACTACATAAATATAATATAGTAAGAAAGCTATATCTATCAATATAGTATATATGTGTGTATGAGATATTCACTTATGTTTATGTGTGTGCATACAGATAAAATACATAATGAAATAAATGAAATAAATACAGGCATATACATAACAGATAACAATGATAATAATGATAATTAACTCATATAAATAGCACTTATTTAACAGGCCTCATTGTAAGTACTTTTCCTTTAATATTTATAACAATCCTATGAGAAAAGTACTATTATCTCTATTTTACAAACAATGACATTGAGCCCAGAGAGGAAAAGGAGCTTGTCCAAGGACACAAGGTCATATAGCTTAAACGGGCAATTTGGCTCCAAAGTCCCTACATTACAATGTTTATAATATATAGTAGGTGACAGAAACACACTACAGAGCAGGGGATAAATATAATAAGAGATAACACATGGTGGAGATTCATTTATATAAAAACATAGGAGATATATGTACTTCACCATAAAATATATACATGTGTAATATATGTACACACATAACATGTATGTACATACATATTCTATATATGATACATACATATACATATAAATTCTCTATATAATAGAGTATTTTCTTACAGATGTTCTCTTAATTCACCCACAAGTTCAATTCTCTCTATAAAATGTAGTGATTGGTACCCACGACACAATAAATTTTTTGGTTAATGGGTTTCTCTGTGGTATCACTGACCACCTTAACTAACATAATTTGAATTATAAGCTTACCTAAAACCAACTTATAGTGTTTCTATAACTATTTATGCAAGGTTATTTTAATTCATAATTAAGTTAAATGCTATGAACATTTATAAAACACAATTTTTTTAAAAAATGATTTTTGTTTCTTGCTTCTGTGAAAATTCAGCTGAATAAAAGTGAGCTGCCAAATGAGGGAGAAGCAAATACTAAATAAAAGACTTAGTAAAAGTGAGCTGCCAAATGAGGGAGAAGAAAATACTATGATGAGCAAAGAACGATTTAAATAAAACAAAACCTACAATTATCAATAGTATTCTCATACAGAGATTATATATCCATGTGACAAGACTAGGATGCTATAAAATAGGGATATTTGAAGAAACAAAAAAGGGAAGGAGGTATGAGGAAATAAGAAAGGAAGGAAGGAAGGAAGGAAGGAAGGAAGGAAGGAAGGAAGGAAGGAAGGAAGAAAGGAAGTAAGTTCATAGAAATAACATTTTGTTAAATCAAGATATGGGTTGGAGGAAATCCATACATGGGAAACTGACAAAGAGAATGTGAGAAAATGAAAGAGTTAGTTTGAGAGTTACAACAATGACAGAAAGAGAACAAGGAAAGAAAATAGAGAAGTGGGATGGGGTTTAAGTTGCAATGAAAGTATCAAGGAGATAAGACAATTTCTCAGAAGTTTCTAGAGAGAAAAGGCCTATTGAGTGCCCAGAGGAAAGAATGAAAAAGAATCCATTCCAAGATGAGTCAATGACAAAACTGACCACTAGGTATGTTCTAAATTTAAAAGCATCCAGAGTGAATATAAACAAAGCAAAACAGGTCATACAGAAATGTGGCAGACTAGTATCTGACTTTGCTGGAGCATTTTGGCTTAGCTGATAATGGTGTAATACCATAAAAATTATGGGGAAAAAATTACCAACTAAAATTCTATAGCCAACTACCAATCAAATGCAAGAGTAGAATAAGAGCATTTTCATGTCAAAGTCTCAACACATTTACCTCCCATATGCCTTTCTCGGGAAGCTACTAAAGAAGTGCACTAAAATGCAGGGAGTAAAAATAAGAAAAAATGTCATCAAGAGATGGAGAAAAGAAGGGATCTAACATGTGAAGGAGGGAGAAAGGGGATTTCTAGGATGAGGGTAAAGCTTTGACAGTGGCATTGTACATCTGGAGAGCAATCAGCCTGGACCAAGTAGCGGGACAGAAGGACCTAGGAGGGATATTTTCATGGTGTCTCGATATGTCTGAAAACACTAAGAGAATATTTATAGTTCTATTAGAGAGTTTGGGGAATAAACTGGTGATAAATAGAAACTTAGAAGTCCAAAATGGGCAACTGCTCCACCAAAACATACAAAGTTATCCCAGAAAGGACCAATTTAGTATAGGTACAGTTGTAAATAAAAGCTACATAGTTATTACAATGCAGATAATGAATACTGATTTAACTCCAAATGTCGAAATAACTATACTATGAAGATGAAAGAAGGGGTAGTGTGTGTTTGTGTGGTATTGGGTGGGAGGGAGAAGTTATAAGAGAGCTAAATCTTCTCTTACCATAAAAGGAAGATAAAATATACTATCTAAAAATGAAAAACAAAAATAAAGCATGCTATTTAGAAACAGAGGAGTAAAGTCCAGAAGAAAGAGTTAAGAGTAATGATTCTGAAAAACAGAAATTAGAAATGAGAAGGTGTGGAGCTGGAGACTGCTAATGTTCACTATCAGCTTTACAAACCATTTGACTTTTAAAAAGTATGTATGTTTTTTTTTTTTTTAATTTAGAGAAAAAGATACATTTATATGGTACCGCATGTAAAACTACCAAGAAGTCTTGGCTTAAACTAATAATCTGTCTTCTGATGCATTATCTATAAAAAAAATAGTAACAGCCAAGTTCACATTTGGTCTCATTTTCACATTAAAAAAATTCTCTTAAGAAGGTATTATTAGTATTCTTTTCACAGGTGTGGAGATTGATGTTTTGGGGGGGGTCACACAGCTGGTAAGTGATGAAGTTGAAAATTTAAACTCAGGTCCATCTATCAAGGCCAATATTCTTTATACTGCCCTAGGTTTCTTTTTCCAGTATGTTAATAAATCTTCTTCCCCTTAAAGATATTCTTCAATAACTGTATATTGATCAGATTTGTCTCCTTTACCTCTTTTTCAGGATTAAGTACCTAAACTTCTTGAGTTTACTTCGTAAAAGTTCTTCTGAGTTTTTGTTTGTTTTGTTTTGACTCTGCATGGGTCCTTAAGACCTCTTTAATTTCCTTGCCTTCCTCACAGGCTACATTAACAGGAGAATGAGTCAATGCTAAGCTACCTCCTGGCTCTTCAATATCATCAGTTTATGGCTATAGTGTTGAAAAATGTATTGATTTTTAATGTTGATTAAAAACTTCAATGTTGATTTAAAACTAAATTTAATGCTGATTTTTAAAATATACATCTTAACAATGCTATTTTGAAAAAATCAGCACTAAATTACTTTATTCATGTATTACTAAAACATCAAATAAATTTAATTTCTTGTCAATAACTTAAAATTAATTTTTTTTTTTTTTACTTTTTGCAAACTAAAATCCATAAGATGTGCTGTTTTCTTTCTCTTCCCAATTTTGTTCTGGTCTTCTTAGATACAAATAATAATATTTCTGAGATTCTAAAGTAACATACAAATTAAATTGGATTTAAAAAGTAGCAACAACAAAACCATAAACAACTATAAAATCTAAAGCAAATCAAAACAAAAAACAGGTTTACATAGTATCTTAGAGTCTCATGAAGAAGAATTCTGAGACAACTGTTAAATTTTGTGGTTCTATGTGGCTTGAACTCCTTTTGAAAAACAAAAGAGGGTTGGGAAAAAAAGGAACAAGTAAATAGGCACCCAGCAGTGTGTTCATATTTTAGATTCAAGCAATCCACAAGTATTCAAAATTGTGGGCATATACACCAGTACCTTCAGCAATATCTCTGTGTTTCAAAAAAACAAACACACTAATGAACAGGTTTAGTCAACTGTCCATTCATTCATTCATTCATTCAATATTTATTAAATGACTATTGAATGCCAAGCCCTGTGCCAAGCTCTGGGGACACAAAGACAAATAAATATGAATGTATAAACAAAGGAAAGTTTAAATAATTAGAACTCTCAAGGAAATTTAAATAGTTAGAAACCCAAAGAAAAAAGCACTTTTGCACATCACCTGACATCTAGTTTTGGCTGGTATTTTATGACATGTGGTTTACCTGTAGTGTGGAGGGGGTAGTTGTTGGATGACATCATGAATTTTTATCAGCCTTTCTTCATCTGTAGCTGCTGAAACAGCATCCTGTAATAATTATAATACAAAATAAAATAGTAGGCTTTGATAGTAAAAATAAAAGTTCTTCACTTACAATTCAGTTTTCACTCTATCTACAATTTGAGGGTGAATGATGAGGAATCACCATATAAGATCAAGGAAGTAAATGTTTCCATACTATGTGAACATTGAAATATATTAAATGCTAATTTTTTAAAAACTTTTTTATGGGAACCAGTATTAAAAGTGATAAGGTTAGTGGCTCAAAGTCAGAAACTAAAAGAACAAAATTGTAGAAACAGCAAAGACTATGGACTAACTAGCAATAAATGCTTTTTGTTTTTGTTTCCTTTTAACAGAACCATTTTAGTCACACAACTATTTCTTGCATGACCAAATCAATTTTTACACTTTTTGAACAAAACCATAAAGAAACTCCAAACAACTTGATTTAAAAGTGACTTGTACTCACCGAAAATTTCTCATATAGCTGGTAGGTGAGCAGAGGGTTTGGGAGCTCACGGAAATACAGCTTGCAAAGGGAGCCCACGGAATGTATGTCTTGAACATAAGGTTCTTTTGTCAGGTCAGGAACATGTTCAGAGTCAAATTCATGGCTAGCAAAGATAGAAGAGACACAAAATTATTTTATGAGGTAAATGCAAGTATATGACTTTAAAACAGAAAGCAAAGGCCCAAAGTATTAATCTTTACCTCAGTGAATTAATGTTTTCTTCAAGTGATTTTATATAAGTTATATCTGAACCAAGCAGTAACTGAATGTCTGTCTGACTCTAAGACAAACACTTTTCTATGTGGAAATTAACGGAATAGCCCTTTAGTATTAAAATGGACCACAATCTCTGAAATGCATATGAATGAGCAGGCCCTCAGAGATCTGAAAACAGGACTCGTAATTCCTAATGATCTGAATATCCAATATTTTAGAAATCTGGGAACTAGGGTTGAGTGGCAGCTCGTCCATGAACAACTATACACAGAAATTCCTCAGATAAAAGAAGTATGGTTCAGAAATGCTTTACTGTAGAGGGATAAGAAAGTCAGAAACAACATAAACCAACTCCCAGCCAACATCAAATTTTAATAGATGGTAAAATCTGTAGCATTAAAGTGAGTGAAATAAAAGTTGTGCTCAGAATAGTAAGATAGATTAAGCTCACTCTCCAGGTTAACTCATATTAATCTACAAGTATTACACTTAACCTACACTTAACCTAGAGGATTAGTATATATGAACAATCTAAATATGCCACCTGCTGCATGTGAAACTAAAGACTGGAACTGTCTTTAGTACAAGAATCAACTTAAGTATTTCCCAAAGATGTATTCTTGAAAAGAGAGATGAGCTCTGTAGTCCATTAAAATATTCAAATACCTATAGAGTAAATGAAAATTTCCATGAACCACAGTGAAAAATTAAAAAAAAAAATAACATATTAAGAATAGACTAGAATCTAAGAGATTGAGCAAAAATAAAACTTATATCTCTGTTACAGGTTAGAAATTTTTATCTGAGAGATAATGAGAATGTGAAATATGTAATATATACTTTAGTATACACTACAGAACTAGTTTCAAAAGAGATCAGAAAAGTTTCCTTCTCATCAATTTTAATTAAGAACTACAGAATAACTCTACTATAATGTAAATTTCATCTCTCATGGTTGTCATGGGTTCAAAGTCAATTTTCTAAAATCTTCAAATACTGTAAAGAGACAAAACACAAGTATTGAAGAAGTTCAGGAGACACAGTTTTCTCATACTACAAATGAAGAAATGGCCTTTAGGAAAATAAACACAGAGAACAATTGAGGATTATTTCCTACTTTTTCTAAACTATCTTACTGAAATTATGATTATCAATGTGAGAGACTTAATTTTGAAATGATTTCATTTTTATGCATTATGATAAGAATGAAAAAGACAATGCCATATAAGGCTTTACCGTAGTCTCTGGATATTGGAGGCAACGCCAGAGAGACGATATATTCCATCCACAATGCCATACCTCTCTATGAATGCTGTACAGCTTTGAAGAACCTGGGGTACTAAAGAGAATTTTTAAAGACACAGATTAAATTGCGAGTATTCAGTAGAAACAAAGTCACCAGAAAATGAGAATATCTCAGTTCTCATAAGCAAAATTAAATTTGTAAAATTAAAATTATAAGGGGTGGAGACTTATCTACTATAAAAAATGAGGAGAGCATATTTACTTAATTTTAGATCTCAGCTAGATAACTGGCTCTATCTTGTTAAATTAGGTAAGGGAAAGAGCTCATGTGGTATTAGGATAGTTCCTCTGACATCATCAGCAGCAGGCTTTAGATCATGTTACAACAAAAGTGAATTGTTTAGTACTAACACCATACCAGATTAAAAAAAAAAAAAGCTATTCAGCTGAATTTCATATATAGCAAATAGGTATGTGAAGTTAAATGCTTATCCTAATGAGATAATTGCCTATAAGTACTAATTTTTTACTTTAAAAAATTTCTTTTATCTTTTCATAGTCAATGTTAACTGTAATTATCCAATAAAAAAATGCAACATAATGCAAAGGTCAAAGCAATTTCACACAGATAAAATCTTAATTTACTGCCTATCTTTACATTATTAATTATTGACCTTCTGACTTAATATTATAAGCTCATTATAAAGGGCACATCGACAATAAGAAGAAAAGAAGGGAACTCTTTTTCTGGTTACCTCACTGAATATCTGACATAAATAGACAGCTATTCTGGGCCTACAGTCTAGGAAAGAATGTTGAAAGTATATGATAAAAAATTTTATAACTATTCAAAAATTTACAGTAGATGAAATTTGAACTTTGTTAGGTCTTTCCGCTTTTTGTTGTCCTTCCTGCATTCTAGCTTTTAAATTCTGCCAGATCCTATAACTTATATTTAAAACAAACTCCTTAGCTGTGATTATTTTTTTAAAAGCAGCTGTATTATTGAGCATGTACTATGTGCCAGGCTAAATGCTTTACAATAGATACTCTCATTTAATTTTCACAGAAATCCATGGAGAAAGTTCTATTATCACCATTTTACACAGAGAAAATTGAATCTTAAAGAGAAACTTTTACCCAAGGGCAAGCAGGAAACAAATGGCAGAAGTTGAGATTTTAAATCAAAAAGACTATATACAAAGGCAACATTTTTTAACTTTGGCAATATACTGCCTAGAATATAAGGCCCTTCACGATTTGCACTTATTTATCATATTTTCATATTTCTCAATTCTAGGCCAAGTGAAATCTCATCTTTTGCCACATAAACCTGTCATTCCTTAAGTCCCTTGATTTCCTAGGAGAGGAAAAAAATGTTCTTGGCCTGGACTCTCCCTCTACCACCACTTTCTTACACAAAAATCTTGGCTGCTGTTCAAAACCCAACTCAACTGTCACTTTTAAGCAAGTTTTTTCTGAGTATCTCCAAGTAGAGGTAGCTAGCTGCTCTATGTTCTAGGTGCCCACAGAACAATTTCATTTTGAATTATTATTATTTGTTTATACAACTATTACCCCTTCTTAGTCCAGCTTTTAAAGTGCAAACCCATGCCCTATCTTTGTATATTCAAAATCCAGAAGCACTGTCCTGACACAATGTACAAAATTAACAAATGAACTAATTTACAGATAAATTAATTCATTTTAGTTAAGTTTGACAAAGTTTTCTGACCAAGTCAGCAGAGTAGGGATCTTAGTTTTCATATATTAATTTTCAATTATCTGCTTTGTACCTCTAAAAACATTCCAAAATTTTAGAAATAAGAAAAGGAATATGTTTATGTTTATCTCTAGATGAAGGGCAAGCAGAGTTGCTGGGTACTTTCTGTGGCTTGACTTTGATATTATAAGCAATCTCTATGTCACGGTGATATGCAAAATATAAAATATCATTATGAGCTTGAGTCCCCTTTCTAATATCATTTTATCAATGATAACCTCAGTGCATTAGGCTTCAATCCAACAAACTAAGATATATAATAATAAAATTTGGAGCTTAAAAATTTTTATCACCTACTTCAAAGGAAATATATTTAGAGATTACTTAGATAATTAAGATAATTAAAGAAAGAAAAATGAGGCTTTAATTTTTTTACTTAAAAGATGCCTCTCATTATATATGCACCAAATTAGCATGCTAACTCACCCAGGTACACAAAAGGTTTGCTTTGGAAGCAAACCATTCAGAATACAGGGTTTTATTTCTGTACTAATAGGCTCTCCTAGCATGCATTATACAATTTTCATAAAAATTAGCTACCATCCATTAAAAAGTATAAATAACTTTCCTTGGACTCTTACAATCATGTGATATTAGATTCATACTTGCTTACGTGTTCTCAAAAGTAGGCAAAATTTTAAAATATAAGGAATTGAAGTCTTTCCCTGATAATATGATTAAGTCTCTACAGATATAATACTGCATGGAAAACATGAGTTGTTTCTTTACACTTTATGTTTCCTAAGTAAAAGGACTGAATATCTATAAAATAATCACATAATGGAGCTTCATAAATAAAATTACATAACTGAACATTGCTACTACTTAGAATTTTGAGAGAGAAACATGGCATTTAATTAAAATAGGTAGCAAAAGAAAAGAAAAAAGCATAAACTTTCATTCTGAAGAAAAAAGAGTAGAAATTGAAGAACAGTATCAGAAGACAAAAATAGAAAAGATCTGGTTTCATTTTTACTAACATATAAAAAAGCAACATGAGAACCCAATATATCTGAAAAAAAAATCCTAGTTAAAAAGGCATTTTATTAGCCATCTTTCCCTCCCCAAATCATCTAATAAACCACTCTAGTACATGTTAAATAATAATCCAGTGAAATATAATATGAGAAAACTCCAAAATGGTTTTGCCAAAAGGCAGAATTGCCCCCATATTCTCCAAATAAAACACTTCTGATACATTTTATACTTTTAATATTTTTATATCACTATATGACAACATAATAAGAAGTAAACGTTTAAATTAAAACTGCTGACCCTTAAGATTAGAAGCGTAGCTGAAAGAAATATGACAAGAATTGGTCCTTGATTTTTCTTTTAGTTTCACTTCAGTTCTTTTCTCTTCATTGACTCATTCATTTGTCAATCATTTATAATATCCCTTCTATATGTCAGTCATCATGCAAGCATTCTATAATAAAGATGAAAAGGCCAAGTTCCATTCTCAAGGTGGTGGCTTCTAGGCCAGGAGTGCTGTATTACAATGGTGCTGTATTACTTATTAGAATGTGCATCATGATTTTTGGTTAAGAAAAATATGATGACCTAAAGGATTAATTTCAGGGGTTATTTGAGCCTTATTTTTTTCCCAATGTGCTCTCATTATAAAATCCCTGTATACTTACAATAGTTAAAGAAAACAAACAAAAAAAAAAACTCTTGATGAAAGGGCCAAATAACCTCAAAATGTCCAGGAAACAGAGTTTCCTTACCTTGAGTTTCAAAACATTGTTTATATTTTGTACAAAATATAATTTCACCTAGTTTTCTATAAAGTTCTCACTTTTTAAAAAAGCAATATGATTTCAAATGTCATTTTAAGGAAATTCAGTTTCAAATATGTGCAGCAAATAAAACAAGTCCTATAAAAAAAACCAATGACAGCTGAAAACTCTGCTATACTAGAATAGATTTTATCATAGTTATAGAATGCATGCATGAACCCTATAGTTACTAAACCTGTTTTAGAAAAAAAAATATCTTGGCATCCATCACCCTCTCCTATCATACTTACTAAGAATGGAAACACACCAGAAACTTTTAACTACAATTTGTGAACTGGTGTTTGAGAACTAATGAGCATGGTAGAACAAACTGGAATACCCCCCCCCTCATATTATCATATCCAAGCAAGGCTGAAACAAAAAGAGATACAAAAGAAATAAAACAGAGAGACAGGAAAAAAAAAAAGAAACCAAAAGAACCTAAAAAACATTTCGGTGGTATAATTAAGGATACCCATATAAATGACAAATTAATCTGATCTAGCCACAAAAAGTACTATGTAAGCAGATTTTTTAAAAAATCCGTCCTATAGATAACGGTGATACTACCTTTAATCAAATCAATTATCACATTGTGGTCTGTGAAATCATCCTAAGTGATTTCTGGCTCTAGGGATCACAAATAAAATAATTTCAAAAATGCCTTGTCAGGCTCTTATATGATTTCTTACAAAATTTGTACAGAAGAAACAGGTCAAGTTTGTCACTTGCTCCAATAGGGAGCTCAAAAGTTTAGAAAGTGTAACAGGAACATCTCTCTATAATGTATATTATTCACTAAGAAAACAATTCAGAGAACGAGTCACATAGTGAAACATTATTCTGATATGAGCTTCCTTCTTTAAAAAAATCTCATGTAAAATCTATTTTATATAGAGTAAGGATACTATTTTAAATAAACTGAAACAGAATAATCAAGAAGAATGATTATATACATTATATATCTACCTATATTTATATCTCATCTCTCCTCACAATTATGTATTACTATATCAATATATCATTCTTCTTTCTCATGATTATTGTTTTCACTAAGATTTTAAAATATTATATAAAATATATTCAATTCTATTTGTTTTAATTTAGACTTTAAAACAGTCTCTATATATACATACACACACCGTATAACTAGTTACTAACTACATACAGTACAGATGAAGTCTCAAAAATCTTTTAAAAATTTTAATTTCTCCCATTTATTAAGTCAAATACAAACTAATGAATCAGTTTAATAAAACCATTTTATTTCTTACTTAACTTTATGGTTAATAAACTTCAAAGGTTTCCCCTTTCCTGTTAGTCTTCATTTGCATATGAATATGAATATCCTTCATATGAATATTTATTCACTTTTTACCATGCCCAAAAAGTTATTTTAACATGCCAACTAGAATGTACCTGACCTCAGCCTTCAAAGTTTCTTTCTACCTTTTAGAGTTTATCAAATTACAATTATACTCTAATATCACAAGTTCATTTTTTTTTGTATTTCTAAACACTTAGACTTTCTCCTCTGCATCAGCCTTTATCAGTTTTCTCTTCCAAGAGTATTAAATTCATTTCTAATACTCTTCTAGTGTTTTTATCTTTTTAATTAAAAAATCAGAAAAACTAAGAAATAACAAAAAATATTCTCAACATATAATACTCCACCATAATTATATTCATTTTACATATCACTAAATATCTACACTTTTTTTTTAACCTATTCTTGTTTTATGTAAGTTCCTTTAACATTTCTTGTAATATTGGCTTGTTGGTGATGAATTACTTAAGCTTTCCCCTGTCTGGGAAGCTCTTTATCTCACTTTCCATTTTAATCAAAAGCCTTGCTGGGTGGAGTATTTATTCATGGTTGTAGATTCTTGTTTTTCCTAATTCTGAATATTTCTTGCCAGTCCCTTCTGGCTTGTAAAGTTTCCACTGAAAAATCAGCAGACATTCTTATGGGGGTACCCTTATTAGTAACTAACTGCCTTTCTCCTGGTGCTTTTAAGACTCTGTCTTTTATCTTTGGCATTTTAATATAATGTACTGTGGTGTGGATCTGTTTGAATTCCTTGTTTTTTATTCTTTGTGCTTCTTGAACTTTTATGTTTAATTACTTTGCCAGTTAGGAAAGTTTTGTGTCATTATTTCTTCAAATAGATTCTCATCTTGCGCTCTCTCTCTTCTCCTATGTGTACTCCTATGATGCGGATATTGCTATGCTTAATGTTGTCCCAGAGGTCTCTTAAACTATCCTCATTTTTTAAATTCTTTTTTGTTGTTGTTCTGATTGAATATATTCTGCTACCTTGTCTTCCAGTTTGCTGATTTGATTTCTGCTTCGTCTAATCTACTGTTGAATCCTTCTAGTGTATTCTTCATCTTAGTCATTGTATTCTTCATTTCTGTTTGGTTCTTTTTTATAGTTTCCATGTCCTTTTTTATGCTTATTATCTCTCTGTTGAGGTTCTCACTGTGCTCATCTATTCTCCTCCTAAGTTTGTTGAGTATCTTTATAATCATTGTTTTAAACTCTGTCTCTGGTAGGCTGCTTGCATCCATTTCATTTAGTTTATTTTCTGGAGTTTTCTCCTGTTGTTTCATTTGCTGCATGTTTGTCTTCTCCTTTTATTAGCCTCTCTGTGTTCATTTCTATGTGTTAGAAATATTTGTTTAATCTCAGCCTTGGCTAGATAGCCTTATGTGGAAGGTTTACTGTGTGGCCCAGTGGTGGACTCTCTCCCTGATCCCCTGTCCTGGGGGCTCTGGATGTGATCTTTGTGTGGGTTGTATGCAATCTTCTGTTCTAGCTAAGCCTTTACTGGTGTTAGTACATCAGTGGATGGGATTAATGCTCAGGTTGACTAATTGTGGGAACTGGCTGCATCCACAGGGTAAGAGTTGCTGTGTGGGGGCTGACCCCACTGAGTGGGATTTGCCCTAGCAAGCTTGGTACTTGATGAAACCACCCTTTGTGTGTACCAGTTATGGGACTAGTCAAGAGTTGCTCTGCTGTGGTCTAGTCTGTTGATTATGTGGCCTCTTGGGAGGGGCTCCCCAGTAGGCCAAGGCCAGCCACTGCCTTTGATTGCTCAGAGATACCTGGTAGGAGCTACAAAGCAATCTGCAGATGGTTGTTGCCTATGCTGGATCTATAGGTAAGTGAAAGAGACAATGATGTAGGCAGCAGTTTGCCCCATCCTTGATGTGGGGCAGTTTAGCAGAAGGACCACTGCTCTTCAAGGCCAGAAACTGCCTGTCTAATGCCCATAAGTCTCTGAAACTCGAAAAGCCTCTGGGTGATATGCATGTTAGGTGGTGCAGGGACCCTGGTAGTCTGCTGAATCTATTGCAAAAACTTCCCCCTGCCACTGCAGTGTCAGTTTACATGCCAGCACTGTCTGTGGCTCCCTGTACAAGTTTAATCATAGCAAGGCCAGCTGTTGCCCACCTCGAACCTACAAACACCAGAGCTCTGTTTAAGAATTACTAAAGCTCATGGATGAGTTTGTGGCCTGCCAATGAAAGCTTCTCCTGGATAAATGGGCTTTGTGTGGACTGCATAAACTGAATGCTGTTATTTGTTGTTGAATTTGTAACCCAAGGAAGGCATAGGATGGGACTGGGTTGCCTAGGAGCAGGCTTGTCACAGGTAATTTGTGGGTTAGGTGAGGCGTCATCTCAGTGAGGCACAGAGTCATCAGGCCTACACAGCACCAGTTTTGCTCCCAGCTCTGGGACTACAGATTCCCACCAAAGTCAGATATCACTGCACAACCTACTGTCATCTGTGATGGGCACATAATACCCCTGAGGTCTGCCCAAGTGATACTGTATCTTGTGCTGGCAGCAATGATCTTCCTGTCACTGCAGTCCCTAAACTTTACTCACTTAGCTAGTTGAGATTTATTGACTACGCAGAATGTGTCACCCCAGGGCAGGGGCAGCTGCCTGTTTTCATGACACGGTACTTTATGTATTAGAGGGGGCAGGATCTTGGAGTCAAGGGCCATCAGGCCAATAGCCTAGATTTTATGCAATGTGTCTGCCCATTTCCACAGTAGTGACAGATCACAGGGAGATAAGCTGTCTGGGGCGGTCCCACAGACCCCTGCAGTTCCTCTAATAGATATTGCAGCTCATATAGGCAGCAGCAGTCTGCCCACAAATGTTTTCCCTGAAATGCGCTCTCTGCACTAGCCAAGGTCTGCTGCCTGAAAAGAATGCACAAACCCTGAGAAAAGCAGAATGGGGGAGGATGCCTGTCAATGGGCTGCAGGCACTTTGTGGCTTGAGTGAAGCAGGATCTGAGAAAGACAAAGGCCATCAGGCCAATATATACTCAGTTTTGCTGCAACTTCTGTGCCTGCATTTTCCTGTTGTAATCACATATCACAGTGAGACCAGCTACCATCTGGGGCAGTCCCAAAGACCTGAGATACCCCCACGTGACATTGCAGCTCTTGCAGGCAGCAGAGTTCTGCCTATACAAGTGATTTCCCCTCAATGCTGCCCTGAGCTAGCCAGTTTGTTGCCTGTAAGAATTGGCTGGGGGAGTGGGTAGAGGCAGGGTGGTGGTTTTTCACTGTCAATGGGCCGCCTAGGGCAATTTGTGGGAGGGGTGGGGTCTCAGGGAGACAATGGCAGTCAGATCAATACAGCCTCAGTTTGCAGCAACTTGGGTAACCTTTAGTGCATTTCCACAAAAGCCACAGTTCACAGCAAGACCAGCTGCTGTCTGGGACTGGCCCAAAGACCCCGAAGATCCGCCCAAGTTTGTATGGGCATCAGTGATCTGCCTGAAACTATCTCCAAAATGCCTGCTCACAGCGCTGGCGGCCTACTGTAAATATCTGCCCCTGAAATGGTACAGGGCATGGTACCCACCCAGCAACAAAAACTCAGGGCAATCTGCAGGTTGGGTGGGACAGGCTGATCTCCTTAGGCCAGTGCTTCTCTATTGGCCCTGTGGGAGGGGTCTGCATGGGCAAGTTGGTTGGTCTGTAAATTGCCCTGTGGGGGGATCCAACTAAGACACAATGGTGGCTGCTCATCCAGCCCTCATTCTGGCACCAGGAAATGCAGTCTTTCTCCATATGAATCTTACGCAAGCCTCTGACCCACCACTGGTGACTCTGGTGAATGTCTGCAGGTGAGAGAGTCTCTGTGTGGGCCCTTCAAAGGGGCGTCTAGGGTTTCAGTCTGCTTCCGTCTCACCCAGACGACCGAAATCCCCTCTGGTTTTTACAGTCACAGTTATTGGATTCTCCTCTTCATTGGGCTAGGATGCCCCTGAATGAGGCTAGGAGCCCTCTCTCCTTCAGGGTAGCCTCTGCAGCCTCACTCTCCCTCCTGGTGATCCTCTACCACCGGTAGGTTAGGGTTCAGCCTGATTCGTGACTTTACCCCTCCTACTGGCATCCATGTGGCTCCTTCTTTATATTATCAGACATACATGTTATGATCAGCTGAACTTCAGTTGATTCTCTATGCTGATTATTTTTTAATTCAGTTGAAATTTAATGTGGACCTGGAAGGAGGTGAACCCTGCTTTTACCTAGTCCTCCACCTTCCTCTAGAATTTCATACTTTCAAAAAGGTAAATTTACTGTTTATATAATTTTTCAAATTTCCAGACTGTACTCAAATTTACAATTTTAACAGCTTCATTCTTCATAGATATAAAAATAATGCAATTTAATAGTGCTATTGTACCTTTTGTGTGAATGTCTTATTCTTTCTAAAAAGATCAGAAATATTTCTGTCAAAATACTTTCTTAGACCTCTCTTTACTCTAAATTATCCCCAGAGCTAAGGTAAGTACCTGAGAATGTTCAATACATGCTCCTGAACTTAAGTGGGACAGATGTATTTTGCCTAAACTCCTGTGTAATTGATTATAGAAAATCAATATGGAGAGGTTAGAAGTTGAAATTATGAGATTATAAATTTTATTTTTACCTTCAAAACCAGAATTGAGAAGGTGCTCCCCCAGGTCACAACCAAACACCCTCTCTTTCAAGATCCCCCGCTGCTTCAGCTTCTGTTTTGTTGGACGAGACTTCATGAATGTGCGTAAGAAAGTGATGAGCTTGCCGTGCTTTTTAGACACTAAAAAACAGCAATAAAGAGAAAATATCTTAGTTATGACAAGAAGTTACATTTTTACTTAGTGTGATAAGAAGTGGAGATCTCCACAAGGTGAGTACAAAATAATCTATTAAAAGTAAGTATATTTTATATTCTGTAGGAAATTTTCAACTGAAGCTTAGTGACTTTATAAATAACATCATTTTTTTGCACTTCTTTCTTACCAGTCCGTGGTTTTATTTGATGGGATTGTGAGCAATTTTAAGTACTGAAATCTATGACTTTTAAACCAAGCTTGGTATACCAGCCATCTTCCCAGTGCATACTTATGAATACCACAGGATTATGATCGATACCTGAGTTTTACTCTAAAAAAAGGCTTTTGAGAGCTTCACAGTGTCGATATAGTTTGCCTTTCTAATCAATTTCTACAATATTTTACTTGATAGTTAGAAATTTTCATGGCATTTGTAATCTTTGGAAAGTAAAACTGAAAAAAGAAACACCTCTCTCCTTTTCTTTTTATAACAAGGACAATGCCATTATGATATAGAACATATATGTCTAACTAATTGCTATATAAATACAAAACACACATATAAAAAAGCATTAGATCTTCTATTAACATTCATCTAGAATATGCTAATTATGTCACTTTAAATCCTTTGTAGATCAAAGCAGGACATAAGTAAATTAATATATAGTAAAATATTTCCACTAATTGATCTAGAAAAACAACAGTGAAAGAACTGAATACTCAGAAAAATTACTTTTGCTGAGAAGTACATCCTGTAAGGAAAATTACTCTAAAAGTCAACATATAACAAATATACCTAAGCTCAGAGATTAAGTGCTGGATATAAGGCTAAGCCACATGGCCTCAATCCTCTTACTCAGTTTGCAGATGATTACTGAGAGTTATACTAAATCCTCTCAATAGATTCTTGAGTGAACCCAAATCTTAAGTCTCCCGAATTGATGACGCCTCCTGTTGAAATTCTATACTCCCAGCATAACTTGTGGCCTAGGTGGACCACTAGATGGGTTACTCTAGACCAGATCAGATATTTGCCATTTGTTTCTTTTCTTTAATGGAAACACTATTTACAGACATTACAAGGGTGATTAACTGTAACTGGTTTGGCCATAACTAAGAGGTTTCTTTACACATGAGACTTTATGTGCTAAGATCTGGAAAGTCCTGGGCAAACAGGGACAAAACAGTCATCCTATATTGTATGCAGATTAAATGAGAAATTTATTTTTTCTATATCAACTATTAAAACTTACTTAGAATCATCAGTATAATTTTGATGCTATCCCCGATATGCTCTGAAACTCTGAGATTCCTTGTCATAAAATTAAATGATGTAAAAAATTTTAAATGATGTGCTCCTTATAAGCTAGTGAGATATTTATGGAATACTAGGGTAACTTCAGAAACATATCGCACATATCATAATATTACTATATGAAAAATTATTGGACTTGTATAATTCTTATTCTTCCCTAGTTGCTAGGAGAGTATATGTTGCAAATCTTTGTTAAAAAGTGGTCATAAAACCATTTCTGTTCACTTTCAAACGAGTATTGTTTCTACATAAACTTTAAAATAATTTTGACAAGCTTTACTAAAAAATACAAATGAATTTGGCTTGTAATCATTTAATATAAAATATTTATATGTATTTACATATATTCTTAACATATTGTTATAT